>CM034155.1:410058610-410074070 GCA_019776745.2 Taxus chinensis
GAAAATACATTTCTTGGGGTTAAGTGAAACCCCAAATTCCCTACACCTTTGGAAAACTTTCCTTAGATGTGTGATGTGATCTTCTGCATGCTTAGAGTATACAGTTATATCATCAAGGTAAACCAAAATAATATCGTTGATCAGTCCCTTAAATGCCATGTCCATGGCTCTTTGGAAAGTAGCCCCGGCATTGGACAATCCGAATGGCATTTTATTGTAGGCATATGTGCCCCACTTGGTAGTGAAAGCCGTTTTGAATTGGTCGGATTCTTGGACTAAGATTTGATTGTAACCTGAATATCCATCGAGCAAAGAAAATCTTTGAGCTCCTGCCACCGTTTGAAGGATCTGCTCCATCGAGGGAAGAGGATAATGATCTTTTAATGACGCACGATTCAAATCCCTGAAATCTACGCATAACCGGATCTCTCCGTTCTTCTTCCTCACGGGCACCAAATTGGCTACCCATGAGGAATGCTTGATGGGAAAAATTATACAAGCCTCGATGAGCTTGGTTAGCTCCTTTCTCATTAGTGGCTCAATTTTGGGATTAATTGGTCTTTGTTTCTGACGAACTGGCTTAGCATTAGGATCCAGTTCGATGGTATGTTGCGCAAGACCTGGATCAAAACCACGCAGATCTTTATAGCTCCATGCAAAGATGTCATGATACTCTTGACAAAGTTTGATGAAAGCTTCTTTCTCCTCAGAAGTACACACTTTTCCGATCTTAAGAAATTTTTCATTTGATACTTCGACTTCCTCAAAATATTCTTCTTTGACCACCATGTTAGGGCTTTGTCTTTTGGCTTGGTCATCTGAATTGAAAATGGATTCCAAAGTGACTAAACCTTTTGGTAACTTGTTGCTTTTCAATTGGATAATTTGTTCACCATATGACTCTTGTAACTTATCTTGATTTCTTGCAGCAAACTCCGCCTCTTCTTGTAGGAAGAGGACAATTTGGTTGTCACTATCGAACACTTGCCAACTACTCACATTATCAGGGACTGCTGGTCGAACCACCATTTTAACAAATTGCTGCCCTTCTTTCATGATATCAACTGGTATGTTGTATTGTGAACCAATTGTAGCAAGCCTGTCTGCATCTTGATTTTGATCTCTAGGGATTGCATGGATCCCAAAAGCTTCGAAATCTTCAATCAGGTCCCAGACTCGGTTCTTGTATGATCTTAAAAGATCATTTTTGGATGCACTACGTGCTGAAACTTGATGAACAACTAACTCACTGTCTCCAAAAACAGTTAGGGCCTTGATTCCCTTCCTTTGGGCTAGCTGAATTCCTTGCACAAGAGCCTCGTATTCTGCAACATTGTTAGTGCAACTGAACTGCAACCGGAAAGATGAGAAGTACTTATCTCCCTCTGGAGAAATTAACATAACACCAGCACCGGATCCATTCTTACTTCTTGAGCCATCGAAGAACAATTTCCATAGTCCTTTAGAATCATTTGGTGTTTTGACAAGTTGTGGTATGATCGTATCTTCTTCATGGATACAGTAGGTACCTAATCCTGTTTCTTCCAAGACCAGCAAACCAGCTTCTTCTTCTGCCAATACATCGGCGTAGGGATCGTACTGATGATCTCTACTTGCTTCATCTAGCAAAGTATCAGGGACTTCTTCAACAAGGGTGGTTGGTTCATGATCGGCACCTTCCTCTTCTGGATCACCGATGGTGTAATTTCCATTTGTGGGATTAGAAGTGTAGGGTTCTACATGATTATGGCAGATTGGTTCTGCCCTTATAGTTACTTTGGTTCCATATCGAGTCCTGAGAATCATATGCGACCAATCGGCTGATAGGTAACCGCCCATCTTGGCAGTGAAATCCCGTGATAGGCAGATGGCAAAGAGGGGAGGGAGATCAATGACTGATATATCTTGGGTGAATGACAAGCTTGGGCATGCGTGGATGGTAAGTTGAAGTCCTTTGATAACCCCAACAGTCTTAACAGCTGTGCCATCCAGTTGAACAACCCCTCTTGCAACTGGCGCATATTGTATGCCTAGTACATCTGCGATTTGTTTCGGCATGACAGAGCTACTGGCACCAGAATCGATCATGCAATTATGTACCAGGTGGTCGCCAATGATCAGGGAAATGTAGAATGGTGGTGGTTTGTTTGCCGTAGGAATGATCTTCCCTTCCGGTTGACACAAATTTGTAGCATTTGTCACTCCATGGCTTGGTGATGCGCTGGTTGTGCTAAAACTGTTCAGAGCTTCTCGCAGCAGGTTTCTTTGAGAAGGAATCGAGAGTGCATCCCACATGGTAACGCTCAGATTGGTTTTCTTCATTTGTTCTACTATGCTGAAGGGAATCGCTCCAACTTTATTGACACTTTTTTGGGCATTGGGGTCCTCCTTTGGAAAATGTTTGTTGGGTATCGTGATGCCTGGAGAACCATCTTTCCCTGCGGCGTGGCTAGCCGATGTTTCTGGTGATTTCTTTCCCACATTTCTATCAACCGCTATTTGTAACCCATGTTGAGAAGTGGATGCTAGATCAGCTTCGAGAGGTTGAGGCTCCATTGCTCTCTTTTTGGAACGAGTGTTTGCTGCCACTGATGAAGAATCTATATTCAATCCGCAAAAATCTTCTTCTTGCCAGTTTAGTAACGTGGATTCTTCAGGTGCCTGCGGTTGATCTGCTGCTTCTTGCGTAGATGAATTGTTTGTTAACTCTGAAGGGGCAGATACACTTTGAACCATAAGGGCCTGGCTAAGAACCCCATTGGGACAAAGATTTTGATTGTGAGGTTGAGAGCAAGGATAGCACCATTCGTAGTCTTGAACTAGATTATTCTGAACAGGTACTATAGCTCTAGATGAGCTAGCTGCAAGAGGGTTCCGGAAGTTCAAGGGCCTGACATTTGCAACTTGACTCGTAGTTTGATTTTGGGGCTGATTGTTTCCTTGAAAGGGAGGACGGCTAGCCTGATACTGCTGATTTTGTGGCTGATACGGACGATTGTATTGAAATTGTTGCCTTTTGAGTGCAACGAGCTCATTTCCAAAATTTTGCAGTAGTGACTTGACTTCAAATAGGTCATTTGAAGAGGCAAGGGGAAGATTGAGATGGTTGCTTGGAGTCCACTGGAAGAGGAGCAATGATAGGCTGATGATTCGTAAGATCTGGAGAAAAGGGCATTGGTGGTCGTGGAGCTATCTTTCCAGCCTGAATCAAAGAATTCTCTGCACTTATGGCAACTTCGTAAGCATCAGGAAGTGTAGTCCCTCCCATAGACTGGATCATAACTGCTACATCGCTATTCAAGGCTCGCAAATAGTACAAGAATGCATTATGTGCAGAAGGCTTTATGAGCGCCGGAATCCTATTCCAAGTCCTGTGGAATCGGAAGTTGAAATCACTCATGTATTCTTGGGGAGCTCTCTTTATGGTAGTAAGTTGTTCCAAAAGTGATAGGTGATCACTTTTGTCTTCAAATTGTTTACATAGCTTTTCTCCCAACACGTCCCAAGTGGTTATAGTGCCAACACCTAACCCGCGAAACCATTGAAGCGCTTTTCCCTTGAAAGAGGTAGCAAGAAGTCTAACTGCAACGTTGTCTTCGGTGATATTATGTACTGCGCAGATGCTGGCTACATCAAAGATATGCTCCACTGGAGTAACGTGAGTTTCCCCCGTGTAGAAGGGTAAACTTTTGAGTGCCGCAACAGGTATCGGATCACGTTGAGCCAACATAAGAGGACTGCTTGCATTGAAAGGGGGAAAAACTTGGTTCCTCGCCATAGCAACGAAAGGTTGATTGTTCCTGGGTGGAGGAAATCTTCCGTAAGGAGGAGTTGAATGACCCCTACTAGGTAAATCTGCAACTGGGGATGTGGAAATGCCTCTTCTTCTTCTCTTTGGAGGAGACAAGGAAAGTTCGATATGCTGATAATTTCCTTTCTTTGAAGAAGCTCTTGTTTGAATTCTTCGCATAAGTTACTGCACTGAGATTCGGAATCCAGAGATATGGAGTCGCCAGGTACTTTGACTTGTGTAAGTGAGAAGAGAAGTCCCACCGGGCGTGCCAAAAACTGTTGTGTGTGGTCGCACGGTGGCTTAAGATTTTGTTGTTTGATAATGAGACACCTTGAAAAGATGTCCCACCGGGCGTGCCAAAAACTGTTGTCGCCAAATCACTGCACCCCCCGAATGGCCAGGATGTGAATAGGACGTTCGGTGCGATTGGGACACATGGGATCACCTCTCAAGCTGTGGGACTTGGGCTCGAGGTGAACCTCCGGAGAAGGCCGGCTTCCTCTTCCTAAACTAAGTGCTGTACTACTCCTAGTGTAACAAAAATGATTATCTAGTCCTATGCTAACATTTTCATGGGGTTTTAGGGAAAGAGATTTACAGAAATGAAACTATACTAGGGATGGTGATGCACCGAATAAAGGGTGTCTTCAGATTCAGGAAGGGTTAATTTGAAGAGGGTGTGTGCACCACAGGTCAACTTCACCTACTGCAACTTAGAGAGGGTACATGATACCACAGACTAAGAGACACGCGTTCCCTTGGTTAAACTGTATCAGACTGAGAAATATACCAGTTTCCCAGCGAAGAAGGATGAACTCAA
This sequence comes from Taxus chinensis, assembly GCA_019776745.2. Lineage (NCBI taxonomy): Eukaryota > Viridiplantae > Streptophyta > Pinopsida > Cupressales > Taxaceae > Taxus > Taxus chinensis. The sequence goes on from CM034155.1 coordinate 410,063,224, forward strand.
GAAGGGTGAATAGACACCACAACTCAACTGCATGCAATACTCCACCACTCGATAAGCACAGAACTCCAAGAACCTGCAATAGAACTTAAACTTGCACAGTGTACCTGCAAGTATGAGAAAGGCACAAAAAAGCATAGAAGGATGAAAGGACCGAGATTAGTCACAAAACACACACTTTTATTGCTTCAATAACATGCACAATGCATCATACATTCAGAAGAGGCAATAGTTGCCATTACAGTCTTGAAGAGGAGGCTTGAAAGTTCTCTCAACACACAAGAACAACTTGCAGAAGAGAGAGGATTTTTGAAAAGTATACACTCGCCTGAGATATCTAACTGTCCAACTTGTCTGAACTGTTGGAACCCTTTGAAATGAGCTTCCAACTTACATTTATAGAAAAATATGTGAGAAAGAAGAGGAAATGGTCATAATTACATTCCTAAAATGAAGGCCCATGATGTATTTATTGCAGTTAGTTGAACTACCTGAGAAGGTTCCATCATGGGTCATTAATTGCCTGATGACCTAGTCTTCTCAATTAATTAAAAGAATATTTAAATAAAATATTTAAATAATAATAATAAATATTATTATTAAAATATTTAAATAAAAATATTAATTTAATTAACATAATGTTGGGGCCCCCCCCGTTGACCCGTTTGACTTGAAGAGGAGGGGGGTCCATGTGGATAGAGTCTGCACAAATCTCAACTTGGTGAGCTTCGAATCCGCTAATTCGGTGTTGCAATCGATTTTTGACCCTGCACTAACTCTTTCCTTGCTTTGGTAATCGCGCTCTTTTGCATTGAGTCCTCCGAATGGTGGGCTATCAAACTTGATTCTTACCGTTTTGCTCTGTTAACTCGAGGCCATTCTGAATTACCAAGCCACCTATATGCATCGTGAACATGAAGCTTTAAGCTCGAAATTGAAAGCCTCTACAAATACATTAAACTTCGACACCCGTGAGCTTATTCTTTATCTTGACTTGGTACCAACGTTTCCACAATATGAAAAGTTTGACTCTAAATCATACTTAGTGGATTTGACCCATGATACATTGCTTGTACTCACAGAGGTTAAACAATTTAATGAATTTAAATTATTTCACTCCTGCATGTTGCGCCATTTAGAAATGATTTTCAAGCTATGAAAATTGTTAGGGATCACGTTACGTGGCCCTGTCAACACTCAATCGATTGATTTCTCTGTGATAACTCTAGTTTGACAGATAGAGTTATTTCTTCTTGTTTTGGACCACATATTCACATGCATTCCACGTTCAAACTCCATGAAACAACACCACGAGCTCTTCAACTGATTCGACCTGGCTTTGTATCTGCGGGAAATATTAAGATTTGTTCGATCATGTTCACATTTTCACGCCTCTAAGAATGGTTTTACCACAATGCTCACGGTTCTTCCTTATCATATAACACTTGTAGTAAGAATGTTTAGCTTTGCCATAATAAGCGCAATTGTACCCTCCAAACAATGAGAAAATGCCATTACCAATAAAGACCTAATGCTGCCATGATGATGACACAGGCTCATGCCCATAACATGTCGATAGACATCCTTGAGACTGAATTTTGGCCAAAGAGACCTTCGGTATTTTGGCAGTGCATTCTGCAATCTCGGCTCCAATCAATAATTATGCCACTATTGGGATCTTTATGGCATAGGTAGCTGTGAGCTACACAATATACTCATTTTTCCAGAAACTAAAAAGATCCTTCATGTTACAATTTGCAACACATAAAAGAAGCCCTTCAAAAAATACATTGAACAACTGGGGCAGCCAAGAGGACCTTGGAAAAATGTACAGGTAACAACCATATGAATTCTTCCTTAGTCGTGGATCAAAGCTAATAGAAATAAAGCTAGATAAAACTAGCTTGAAACTACAGTATAATCGTCCATTGTTTAAAAAACACAGCTTCTCTGATCCTGGTAAAAGAATACTGTTATTGTCTGATTGGACGTACATAATGGAAGGGTATAAATATTGCCTTCTGCCCACAGAGTTTTTCAAAGAGACCATTTACACGTAACAAGGATGCAGCATGCAAAACGGCCGACCAGGTATTTTCAGAGTTGACCTTCACATTCAATTCGTTTCTAGGAGAAGGAATGCTGAGCAATATGAATCGTTTCATTCTGCACCGTAATAAACCTTCATCTCCTGGTTCATGGCAAATTTTATGAAGCCTTGAAGGTCGTGACTCCAATCCATCGTACACGGCAGTGAATATGTGTTTCCTGCAACTGCTTGCTGGAAGCGCTAAGAAGGCTTCGACTGTATTGCACACGTCTGCTCCCTGGTTGATGATTTTCTCTCGCGGCCACCGAACTGGACGAGTTTTGAGCACTCTGCTTTCCTGTTACTCGATATCATTTGACAAATATCTGCATAATGAGACGAGCGGCCTGTAGCCTCCGCAGAAATTGGTATCACGTCGCGTTTTTTCCATGACCCGCTCTAATTCACAACTGTCCTATTAATCCTCCCGGTGACTCGCACAAAGACTCGGACCACTCCAACTGCGCGGGGTTTTCATGACGGATTGCCATCTTAATTTTTCCCATTTGGCAGTGTTTGCCTGAATCTCCCCTTCGCGGAAGTTTAGTCATGGTTTGCCAAACCAATATTTCCACGGTTGGCAGTTTGACCCGATTTCTCCAACGCGAAGTGAACAGCCTCAGCGCGGGATTTAACAGCTTGGCCCGCCATCATCAAATTTCCGCTTGGCATTGCTTGCCGGAATCTCCCCTACGCGGAGTGAACAACATGGTTTGCCATCTTAATTTTCCCATTGGCACTGGTCGCCTTATTTCCCACGTAACGGCCCCTCGCATGAAGCTTGCGACTCGTCTCTACGAGCCCCGAGTGTTTTCATTGCTGAATAACTCCCACCGAGCCTTGTTTATCCTTACCGGGCTCTATTTCCTCTGAATCAGCGAGCTTCTCATGAGTTTCACCAAGCTCTACGCATCGAGCAGATCTGCCTTCGACTGAACTCAGTCACTAGATTGCTTCAATGCAGCTGTGTTGCCCATAACCCAAAGCGCTCTGCGAGCTCGTGTCAATGTCACATTCATGTGGCGAACATCAGCTATAAAACCAACCCCATGATTTGCAGCTCGGACACAAGACATAATGATTATATCACGCTGCTGGCCTTGAAAGGCATCTACCGTATTGATATATAAACCTTTTCCTTCATCAAATTTGAGGACAACATCAAACTCTCGGTGTAAACATTTCAGCTGTAGCTTGTAAGGTGTGATCATTTCAACAGAAACCTTTATGCTTGCCAACCTAGTGACTCGTTGAAGATGCTCGTATAATTGCAAAGCAAATTATGCTCCATGAATATTCTGATATGAAACAGTTATACCTCTATGAGATCCGCTTCCATGAACTACATCGTAAAACGAGTAAGATCTCGATAGAGAATTTTTGTAATAAATTTCCTCAGGTTTCCTGGTAACACTCCCACTGTCACTTAATCGATTTTCATAAAAATATCTTGAAGGAAAATCCCGAATTTGAGGATGCATTTGATGCTGAACAGATAAAAACATAGTTGGGCGACCTGCTTGTTGGAAGTGCTCAAAAGAACTCTTACTATACTGCAACATGCTTGCTGCCTGTGCACCGAATACTCGACCGAGGAAGGTCTGAACACCATTACAATTCACAGTTCTTTGTAAGATGTCGGTTTGACTCAATTTCACATTGGTATTCGATAGTGCTTATACTATCTTCCTGGGTCGATAGAAGTCCTTCCATTATGTAATTACAAACCCGAGATTCAATGATGTTGAACCTCCCATATCTGCATAATTTCATAACATCTCGGTCAAACAAGATAATTCTCCCAAGTGGTTGGTCGAGCGTTGTCTTAATGGATTAAACCTGGCATCATGTTGACTTTGACTCTCCCTGACTTGGCCTTCAGAGCTTTTTGCATCGATCTCCACCGAGATCCTTGTACAGTTCCTTTCATTCGTCAATTTTCAACGAGCTATATTTTGCATTAACAAGGCCATCGTCGAGCTCTTACAATTGAGAGTCTCTACTGAGATGATTTCCGAGATGACTATCAATTTGACACCGGGTTCTTTATCAACTCGACCCTGAACTCTCCACTGAGTTGAGATCAACTGGGTGCCTTTCGATGCTAGGTGATCTCTTCATATGCAATTTAGGAATTATTTTTAATTATTGCATTTCGATAATAACCGAAGGTGGGTTCCTGGGACTATTATTTTATTTTGAACGTGATAGGACCCCGTTGTCCAATCTTGCCAGGTGGGAAACTACTTCCTTACATCACAAAAGTAAGATAAATTTCCACTCCTCATGGAAGAAGAAGAAGATCAGATTTGGACAATGGAGTTTGATGGCAGTCATTCCAGAGTAAGTTTAGGGGCTAGTGTAGTATTATACTCTCCCTCCAATGAGATATATCATTTTTCCTATAAGTTGTAATTTGAAAATATAAATAATACATCACAGTATGAAGAATTACTCTTAGGCATGAATGCAGTAGAGGACATGGGAATTAAAAATCTGAGATGTAAAGGTGATGAAGATATTGTGGTGAAGAAAGCCTGCCATCAATATCAGGTAAAAAATCCTAGACTCAAGCATTAAATAAATAGGGTGTGGGACTGCATCAAATCCTTTGATGCATTCTCCATTGAAGCTATCCCTAGGGAGCATAATGAAAAGGTTGATTCTCTAACAATGTCAGCTTCCTTAGTGAAACCTCATCCCTCTTTTAGCAAGGATAAAGTGACCATTGAGATGGTGTTCAAACCCAGCGTACCAAACAATGTAAATCACTGGAAGGTCTTCAATGATGATAATCAAATCTTATCCTTCTTATTAAAAAGGGATAACTTCAATAATATTTTATTTTAAGGAAGTGAAAACCCACACCGTGAATTAGTTCCCAAAGAAGAGGAGGGATTTGAGGGGATTGATGAAGAGGGAGTAATCAAACTGAAAGGAAACAAAATCCCTAAAGGCCTAGTTTCTTTAGAAGATCTCTTTGACAAGCATGACAGGTTCATCCAAGAAAAAGAAAAGTAGTATTCTTAGTGTCCATTTGATTTTGATCAGGAAAACATTGGCACTTCAGAGAATCTAAGGATGGTTAATATTGGTAAATGTTTATCACCAGAAGAGAAGAGAAATTTTTTTGCTCGCTAAAAAAATACTCAGATGTGTTGGCTTATTCTTATGATGAACTCAAATCTTTCCAGCCAAAAGAAATGAACCACTCCATTCCTTTGAAGCAAAGAGCCAAGCCCTTCAAGAAAAATCAAAGGCCCTACAATCCAAATATTACTAATGTTATCAAAGAAGAGGTGACAAAGATGCTCAATGCTAGAATCATTTTCCCCATCCACCATTCAACATGGGTGGATAACATTATGCCAGTAAGGAAGAATAATGGGGAAATAATAATTTGTGTAGACTTCTGAAATCTAAACCAGGAATCTCTCAAGGATAATTACCCTCTTCCAATCATGGATCATATTTTGCAAGTAGTCACTAGATCTGAGATGCTCTCTTTACTTGATGGATTCTCAGGGTATAACCAAATCAAGGTGGTAGAAGAGGATTGCAACAAAACAGCCTTCACAACACCTTGGGGCACTTTTACCTACAACAGAATACCTTTTGGCTTGATCAATGTTGGAGCCACTTTCCAAAGGGAAATGGACTTGGCCATCAAATATTTGAAATATTGCATTGTCATTTACTTGGATGACCTCACGGTTTTCTCAAAGAGGAGGGGAGATCATATCTGTCATTTGGAGAAAGGCCTTACAAGATGTAGAAGACATGGCATTTCTCTAAACCCTAAGAAATACATTTTTGGAGTCACAGAAGGTAAGTTGCAGGGACACATTGTGAACAAGCATGGATCACACATTGATCTTGAGAGGATCAGAGCTATCCAAACACTATCCTTACCAACTAGAAAGAAGGGATTCCATTCATTCTTTGGAAAGGTAAACTTCCTTTGTCATTTTTTTTTTGCATTTTCTTAACTGACCAAGCATATAACTTCCATGATGAAGCCTAAAACATGTTTCAAGTTGGATAAGGAAGGAAAAGAAAAATTTGAGGAGATAAAGAAATCCATTTCCAAAGCTCCAACTCTTGTATCTCCATATTTCAACAAGGATTGCATCATGTATTGCTATGCATTACAACATACACTCTCTGTTGTCCTTGCTCAAAAAAATGATGAAGGGTTAGAAGCACCCATTGCTTTCATGAGCTGTCCCTTTAAAAATCATGAGATAAAGTACAGTCAATTGGAGAAACATGCATATGTAGTGGTTAAAGCTGTTAAAAGTTTCAGATTCTACTTTCTTCATTCCCATATAGTGGTGATGGTCCCTAGAAGTGCAATCAAGTCCATTTTGACTCAACAAGATCTCGGGGCTAAGAGAGGAAGTTGGATGGCAAAGACCCAAGAGTTTTACTTAGAGATTATACCCTCTAATCTAGTGAGAGGAAATGGTTTGTGTAAGCTGATTGCGGAAGATGAAGACCTTAAGGCTCAGTAAGGAGAAAAGGATGGTGTTTGCTTAACTTGTCCAGGAGACAGTCCACAAGTGCTCTTTGTCACCATTACTGATGAGTGGTATGTTGATATTGCTTACTACCTCACTTATGGAGAATTCCCTCCTCATCTTGACTACAAAAAAAGAAGGAAACTCAAACTAAAGGTAGCCAAGTTTGTGATCTAGAATCATGCACTTTATAAGAGAGGCCTAGATGGTTGTTTCCTCAAGTGTGTAGATAAGGAGAAGAAACAAAAGTTTCTCAGGGTCTATCATGATAAAGCTTATGGTGGACATTTCTCAACAATGGTCACTGCACATAAGATCCTCAGAGGAAGATATTATTAGCCCTCCATATTTGTAGACACTCAATATTGGGTTTCCAAATGCAAAGTGTGCCAATAATTTGTTGGAAAGACGTAACTCGCTGCATTGTCATTCAGGCCTGTGGTGATTAAAGAACCATTTCAGCAATGGGGGATAGATTTTATTAGTGTTTTGAATCCCCATTCAAGTGTAGGGCACACTTATGTACTCACTACAACTAATTACTTCACCAAGTGGGTGGAAGCCATTCCAACCAAGCAGGTCAGCTCTGAAACGGTATGCAACTTCATCAAAGAGAATATCATTGTCTGTTTTAGAATACCACATAAGATTGTTGTAGACAGTGCCACTTATTTCTCTTCCAAGGAGCTCACAAATTTTTTTTATGGCTTTGGAATCTCTCTATCTCACTCCTCTGATTACTATCCACATGGAAATGGTCAAGCTAAGTCAAGCAATAAGAACATTGTTACCATTGTTTGTAAGCTGGTTGATGAGAAGCAAAGGAACTGGCACAAGAAATTATATGATGCATTGTGGGCTGATAGGATCACTCCTAAGAAGACAATAGGTATGTCACCTTTCCAAATTTTGTATGGAATTGAGGCAGAGATTCCCCTCACAATTGAGATGTCGGCTCTCAAGTTGTTGCAAGAAATAGAAGATGGTCAATACAAAGACTCCATTGACAAGAGGATCCTCTTCCTAGAGAAGCTAGAGGAAAGAAGATGCCAAGAGGTGGATATAATTAAGGAACACCAATTGAAAGTAAATAATATCTTTGACAAGAGGGTGAAGGCAAGAGAATTCAGGGTTGGAGATTTTTTCCTACTGTGGGACAAGAGAAGAGAACCAAAAGGCAGCCATAGAAAGTTTGATTCAATATGGCTTGGCCCATTCCAAATTCATGAAGCTTGTGGTGTGAATGTTTTTATCCTCTCATACCTAGATGGAACACCATTAGAATTGCCTCAAAGTGGTAAATACTTGAAACTATATCATCAGTATAAGCAGGTTTTTCCCCCGCCTTCTACCATAGGTGCTTTCGTAGGTGTGTTTTTCCCTTTGTTGTTGTGTGGTTTTGGTTTTGTTGTGTGTTCTTTGGTTTGTGTGCTTCCTCCTTCTTCCTTTCTTTCTTGGAATTTTACATGACTCTGCAAGGCCTAATGTATAAGGCATTGGTCAGACATAATATGTTTTGAAACTCAAGATTCTAGATCCTCATGTCGTGCCCTAGCCATGCCCAGTTCACGTCGTGTCCCCAAGCTAAATTCAATTGTTGTCTCATGAAAAATCTCTACATTTTTCATTGCCAAATCCAATTTTTTGAGCTCATGCCCTTTTTTGGTGTCTAAGGAAAGTTTGAGATTTAAGGAATTAGCTAAAATCATGCCCTTGAGCTATTTAAACCTCTGTGTCACTCATTTTTTAGAAATCCTCCTCTTCCTAGTCTGTGCACATAATATCCTTTTACCCCTCTTTTTTTTATCGAAATGGTTCACTTATTCCATGGCCCGGGTCATCGAATCATTTTTTTGCCTTCATTCCTCTAGCTTGTGAAGAAAATTTGAAAATTGGACTCAAAATGACGAACTTCTCTTCTTATGTGTATTTTTCCACAATCAGGAATGATGGGTGTTTCTTTCCCTGCCAAATTTTGCCTCAACATTCCTCAATTATACGTGGGTCTCCCTGATTGGTGCAGTCTAGTTATACTTTAAATACTCTGCAGACAGCTCCATGTGTCACCATGGCACAATTCCAAGTGTAATTCGGGGGGCAGTCTTCAATTGAGCACGGGCTCTCCATGTGTCCCAGGTCCAAAATGAAGGTGAAATTGGCTAAGTATGGAAGGCTCAACAGATGGCTCCACATGTCGCAACAGCGTAACTCCAGGGGCAGGAAAGGTCAATTACCCATTCAGCGCCAAAGTGCCATGTGGTGGAAGACATTGAAAAGTCAAGGCGGACGAGCAGGCCATCGGGGAAATTCAAGACTTTGAGCCTTTTTTGTAAAAAGGTGAAATATTAAAAAGTAACCCGCAGCCCCGATTAGGCAACCAAGGAAAAAGTCACAACTTGAGCCCATAGGGAAAACGTTAAAGGAAAGGCCCATCGTTGAAAAGTCAAATCGGAGTAGTGGGCCAGCGGGGGAATTTGAGCTTTTGAACCTTTTTGTAAAAAAGGTTAAAATGTTGAGAAGAGAACCATGACCCTGCCTACAAACAGAACATGCCACATGATGGATCACTGTATTTCTCCAATCATTTAACTGACATAATCTCCTGTCAGTGTTATCCTAAACCAGGGTTATGTCCTAGGTAGTATGCAATGGAGTTTAATGGAACCAGTTATCCATTGGGTCTATTGGGGGGTTGCTTAGTTTAGTGACTAATCTATGGAAATGCAAAACAAATCTACAAAATTTAAATACAGTTCTACGAAATTTGACTATTCGCGATGAAAGGAAACTAACAACTAATCTTTTGTTGGAAAATGAAATGCACACACACTACCTTTAACAAATGAAATTACGATTGTATAAATGAAGCTTAGCAGAAAGTGAGATTACTTGTTAACCAGATTTGCATAATAGAAATATCTATTTTAAGTGAAAGGGGTAATGAAGAAAATAGATATAGTCAATTCAAAGCATGCATGCAAGATTCTCAATTAATTAATTGCAGTAAATCCAATCAAAGAACTATATGTGTAAATGAACTCAAAATAACCTCTTATCTCCTTGGTTGAGTGGGCCCTTGCTCTTCCTTGGGATAGAGAGATCAATAACCTTTGATTCTCAAAACGTTGTGACTTTCATTAACTCAAAATAAGTTTCAGGACATAAATAGTAGATGATAATACCAAAAAATTGAATGCAAATAATCTTTCTCAGTATATTAAAAAGTAGTTATCCCCCTATATGTTCTGAAGACGAAGTCTTCATATAGGTACTGTTAGTTACAAAGCACACCATAACAGGCATCATTAATCACTGTCCACCAAATACTAATTAAAACACATAAATTTCTACAGGCAGTTAGGAACAAGCCCCGACTAATGGGTCAACTTGGTGGAAACAGTCTCCTGCCGCTTGCTCTGAACTCGGGCTCCATAACTATCTGTAACATCCATCATTTCCTGCACACATCATCACGTTTTATGTCACAAAGATAGTTAGTAGGAGGTTCATGTGATAATCAGTTTTCATAAACTATAGCAAGGAAAATGCATCAAACCTACTAAGATATAACTACACAAAACATCCCCATGTATTAATAAGTCATATCAAAAGAGTATTTTTGGTTTGAAGAAATGATATTAATGAGCCAAACAATGCACTCATCATTTTCCCCCTGACTTTACCTATTACATGTCCATGTGCAACTTATCTTCATCCTGCCCACCTACTAAGCTGCTCAGCCATGTCATATTCTTTAAATTGATCAACATATTGTTTGGTGGTGTTCTTACAGCCCTGAGTGTTTGAGGTAATCTCTACCCATGCTATGAAACTGTCATTTGGCTAGGCTGCATTATTCTACCAGGTAGTGAGAGGACTCAAAAGGGGTGGTGGACGTACTTTGAGGCCTTCCCATTTGTCATTGTACTATTGACTGGTTTGCTCTATGGTCTGTCTTATAATGGTGATGAGGGCATCACCCCTGCGTATGCTCCAGCTCAAGTTTTGGGGGAGAGAGAACCTCCGTGCATTTCAAGGGTAGACTCAGAGTATCCCACCTCCTATCACATGCCTACCAAGCTGTTCCAAAGTTCTCCTGATTGTAATTTTCAAAATCCATGACACATTGAATTAAAATCTGGGAAGTGTTTACCCCGATTCCAGCTTGATAGTAAAGTGAGAAAAAAAAATTTCTTAGATCTACATCATGGTGGAGTTATAACAGAGTGGAATCCAAGGAC